>JBBMOL010000029.1:5523768-5536268 GCA_037954665.1 Laguncularia racemosa | reverse complement strand
GATTCGAAAAGTGCTCTTCTGAGTTAACTAATCGATAGATTTGAAAAGTGCTCCTCTGAGCTAACTGATCGATAGATTCGAAAAGTGCTCCTCTGAGCGAACTAATCGATGGATTCGAAAAGTGCTCCTTTGAGCTAACTAATCGATGGATTCGAAAAATGCTCTTCTGAGCTAACTTTAACCAAAGGTGTCTAGGAAAGTGCCCCTTCGCGGGCTAACTGACCTAATGAGAGAGGACATGCCTAAAAAATGTGCCCCTATGGGCTGACATTTTTTAAGGTGTGTTTGGGAAAGTGCCCCATTATGGGCCAACTGACCTTAGCGGGAAGTGTCGTCTTAGACTCATGACCTTGGGGAAGAAATGTCTCGAAAGGTGCCCCTACAGGCTGACCTTGAGACGAGATATTTAGGAAAGTGACCCATTGTGGGTTGACTAACCTATGGTACGGAGAAATGTTTCAAAAAGGTGCCCTTGTAGGCTGACCCTAAGAGAGGATGTTTAGGCGAGTGCCCCAATGTGGGCTGACTAACCTATGTCTCGAAAGGGTACCCCTATAGGCTAACCCTGAGAGATGAAGTTTAGGAAAGTGTCCATCTATGCGCTGACTAACCTATGACAAAACGTCTCGAAAGGTACTCCTATGGGCTAACCTTAAGAGAGGATATCTAGGAAAGTCCCCCATTACGGGCTGACTAACCTTTTCAAGGGGATGTTCTGACTGGATTAAATGATTTGATGTTTTCATAATATGTGGATGATAGTTTATTCATTTTAATATGTTCGCCAATTTATCGTGGATAGCAACCCAAACAACCAAACTTTCGTGCTGGTTTGCTCCTGCTTTGCTTACTCTTGCTTTAACACAGGGCTGAAGATCTGGATGCGTTTCCTTTCTTGTGCGCATGGCTCTTTTGATGGTAGTGTTATCCTACTAATGCACCAGGTTTTAATGCTCAAAAGTAGATAGAATTATATTACAAAATTTATTGAGATTCATTGTCATTTTAATGTTTATCATTCATTGGTGAAGTGATGGGTAATGTGTTTAGGAATGTTTGTTGTAATGAGAATTGGTTGGAATTATCGACCATTCAAAGACATTAACTTTGCTTGTAAAAAATAAAAACTAGCCTCAACGAAACTTGTATTAAATATTGGCTTTCATAAACATTGGCAAATTTTCAATTCCCTTGCCTAAGGATAGTATATCTTAACAGCATCTGCATTGATAGGGTCTCTCAATTCTGGCCCGTCCATTTGAGTCAATATAAGAGCGCCTCCTGACAATACCTTCTTTACTACATACGGACCCTCATAATTTGGGGTAAATTTTCCTCTGGAGTCTTGGGCATTTGGGAAAACCTTCCTTAGCACCAGATCCCCTTCTTTGAAGTATCGAGGCCTCATTTTCTTGTTAAATGCTCGGGCCATCCTTTGTTGGTAACACTGGCCATGACATAATGCAGTGAGTCTTTTTTCATTAATCAAATTCAGTTGATCAAGTCTCTTCTTCACCCAGTCTGATTCAGTTAACTGAGTTTCTGACAGAATTCTGAATGATGGTATTTCGACCTCGACTAGTAGCACTGCCTCAGTACCATATACCAACGAATATAGGGTAGCTATAGTAGATGTTCTTATTGAATTCCTATAAGCCAAGAGAGCAAACGGCAACATCTCGTGCCAATCTTTGTAAGTAGTTGTCATTTTTTCGATGATCTTTTTGATATTCTTGTTAGCTGCTTCTACTGCCTTATTCATCTAAGGTCGGTAGGGAGTTGAATTTCTATGGTTTATGTGGAATTGTTGACATAAACTTGTCATCGACTTGTTATTAAGATTGGTACCATTGTTGGTGATGATGGACTCAGGAACTCCATATTGAGCTACTATGTCCCTTTTCAAGAAACGGACTATTACCCCTTTTGTGACATTGACATATGATGAAGCTTCTACCCACTTGGTGAAGTAATCAATTGCTACCAATATAAACCTATGGCCATTGGATGCCGTCGGAGTGATTAGGCCTATTATGTCGATCCCCCACATGGAGAAAGGCTATGGTGCTGACAATGAGTGCAGCTCGTTGGGCGGAGCATTTATCCGGTTTGTGTACACTTGACACAAATGACAGTGCTTGACATATTTGATGCAATCTGATTCCATGGTTAGCCAATAGTATCCCAACCTCATGATTTTTCGGGCCAACATGTAGCCGTTCATATGAGGTCCACATACCCCTTCATGCACTTCCTTCATCAGTTCGCATGCTTCATTTTTATCCACACATCTTAGCAAGGTGGTATCAGACGATCTTTTGTAAAGTATAGACCCGTTTAATAAGAAATGACTTGCTAATCTTCTGAGTGTTCTCTGGTCATTCTTGCTAGCCATTTCAGGGTATTTGCTTTCTTGGAGAAAAGTTTTGATGTCGTGATACCAGGGCTTGTCATCTTATGCTTTTTTAATTGCTAAACAATAGGCGGGCCGATTTTCAATGTCTATTTTCATTGGTTAGACTTCGGCTCCCCTTGTTATCTAGATCATAGATGCTAGTGTGGCGAGTGCATCTGCAAACTGATTCTGAGTTCTTGGGACGTATGTGAAAGTGATTGACTCAAATTCTTCGATTAGCTCTATCAAATGTTGATGGTATGGTACCAGTTTAGGGTCTTTAGTCTTGTATTCCCCTCTTGTCTGTAGTATGATCAGTGATGAATCTCCGTATACTTCTAATTCGCGGATTTCCATTTGGGAAGCCATTTTGAGGCCGAGGATGTACGCCTCATATTCCGCGATATTATTGGTATATGGAAATGTGAGTCTTGTTGCTGCAGGGAATTGTGTGCCGTCTAAGGATATCAATACTGCCCCGATCCCACAACCGAATACATTGGCAGCTCCGTCGAAGAACATTTTCCACTTAGGGTTCTACTCTATCCCACAGTCTTCTACTGGTATACCTTCTACTGTTAATATATTTTCGTTAGGGAATTGGGCTTGTAGTTCTTGGGAATCTCCCTCGACAGGGTGTTCCGCCAATTGGTCGGCTAAAGATTGCCCTTTCATTGAGTTTTGATTTATATATGTGATATCAAACTCCGATAAGAGCATTTGCCATTTGGAGATTCTCCCTATCAAAACAGGTTTCTCTGCCAAGTACTTTAGGGGATCATGTCTTGTCAGTAGCTCAATATGATAGTAAAGGGTATACTGCCTCAATCGGTGCGTAACCCAAATTAGAGCACAGCAGGTCCTCTCTACTTCTGAATACCTCTGTTCCCCATCTGTGAATTTCTTGCTTAAGTAATATATGGAACGCTCTCTTCCCTCTTCATCTTTTTGCCCCAACACGCATCCCATGGATTCAGGGAGTATCGTGAGGTATAAGAATAAGGGTTTCCCTTGCTTCAGGACTATCAAGACTGGAGATTTTATGAAATAGTCTTTGATCGTTCTGAATGCTTCTTCGCATTCGTCATCCCATTCTACTGCGGCATTCTTTTTCAACAGACGGAATTGTGGCCGGCACTTATCTGTGAGCTGTGAGATAAAACAAGCTATGTAATTTAACCTTCCCAGCAAACTTCTTACTTCTTTGACAGTGCGCGGGGAAAGTAGCTCTAATATAGACTTTACTTTGTCAGGGTCGATTTTAATGCCTTCTCGGCTTATGACAAACCCTAACAATTTGCCCGTTGTAACCCCAAAAGTGCACTTCTCCGGATTTAACTTGAGCTAGAACCTTCTCAATCGCTTAAACAACTTTCTCAGGATATCTATATGGCTTTCTTCTTCTTTAGACTTGGTTATCATGTCGTCTACGTATACTTTGACTTCTCGATGCATCATGTCATGAAGTATCGCGACCATGGCTCTCCGATACGTTGCCCCGGTGTTTTTCAAACCAAAGGGCATGACTTTGTAACAGAAAGTTCCCCATGTTGTGATGAAAGTCGTTTTAGTTTTATCTTCTTCAGCCATTTTTATCTGATTATATCTTGAGAAACCGTCCATAAATGAGAAAAGATGGTTTCCTGCAGTGTTGTCCACTAGAACATCAATGTGAGGTAAGGGGAAGTTATCCTTTGCCGTAGCTTGGTTTAAGTCCCAAAATTCTACACATACGCGTACTTTTCCATTCTTTTTCATAACGAGGACTATATTCGCTACCCATTCTAAGTAATCAGACACTTCGATGAACCCTACTTCTAGCAGTTTCTTGACTTCTTCCTTGATCTTTAGTAAGATGTCAGGCCTAATTCTTCTCAATTTCTATTTTTTAGGTTTGACATCTTCCCCTGTGGGAAGCCTATGAACCACTATTGATTGGTCTAGTCCTGGCATGTCACCAAATGACCAGGCGAACACATCTGCATATTTAGTCAACAGCTCAGTCATCTCACACTTTTGCTCAGCACTTAAACTGGTCCCGATTTTGAGGTTTTTAGGTTTTTCAATGCTTCTTAGATTTACTGTCTCCATCGGCTCGTCGATTGAAATTCCACTTTGTTCATGTTTTTGCCAATTTTCTTGTATTATTTCGTGGTCACGGATATCGCCTCTAACAACCGACCCAGCGGCGTTGGAAACGATATCAGCGTTTTTATTTTCTACCTGCGTGAAATGCCCCTTATGTTTGATGGTAAGAGATCTGGGTAAAGTAAAATGAAAGCAAATATATATAAGTAAGACAAACTATAATTGAATTATAAAGAAGTCTCAATAAAAATTTGTTTAACAATCGTTCTCTATCCTTGAGCTGACCTAGAGCTATCAATAGGATAACAGAACCAATTATTGAGAGCTGGATGCTGTTCGGACGTGCGAGGGGTTGGGCTCCCATTGCTGACGTCATCTTCACTTATCCTTAGCTCTTGAATGACAATTGCTTTTCTGAAAGATTGCTGGAGGGGTGGAATACGCATCGGGGTGTTGCTTGGCTTCTCTTTCATCCTGCCTTTGACACCTCTGGCTTGTGCTTCTTCCCGGGCTGTAGGAATGTACCCTAGTCCAAACGTCCCTGGCTGCCCTTCCTTAAACTGATGGCCCTCCTTGCTGATCACCACATTCACCTCGTTGAATATCTGGAGACCAAGGTCTTCGGAACCGTCCTCCACCTCTTTTGGTGGGTGGTCTTCTTTCTCAAATTCGAGCCCCCATCTACTAGGCGGCCCATACTTAGTTGGGGGTGTAAGAATAGTTCACCAGATACTCGAATCTCTCGTGTGATTCTCCCAAGGTACCGACTGTTGGGTCTCCAGCTAACCATCTCTTTTTAATATGTGATTTGGAGGCTTTCTCTAGAGTTTGATGGGAATGACTTTTCTGCTGGCCCATCGCCTTTTGCTTGGAGGATTCTTTAGGAGCCGACTCTTCGGATGTGATCATATTGACGGTGGACTTATGATTGGGCAGCGGATTGGTGTTGACATTGGGTGCTGGGGTGTTAACAAAATCCAGCTGCACAATCCCGGCGTTGATCAGATCTTGGATTTTGTTTCGGAGCCTCTAGCATTTGTCTGTAGAATGCCCCTCTTGGCCCATATGATAGTCACATTTGAGGCTTGAGTCGAAATTCTTGGGCTTGTACCGATCGTTTGGGATTTCGAAGCTAATCAAAATATCCGGTCGCAGCTGAGCAAAGACCTGGCTGAGCGGGATCGCAATTGGAGTGAACTATCTCAAGACCCTGCTGGCCTGGGCATGATTTGCTGTGGAGTGCTGGGCTAGGGTACTCGTGGTCTGGATAGTCACATGAGTTCCAGCTTTGTCTGCTTTACTGGAGTTAACTGTGTTGACGGTAGACTCCTTGGCTCTATTACCTCCCAAGGGCTTTTGTGCTGGTGTGACCCTAAGAGGATCCATTGCTTGGAGTCTGCCTGTAGTGATGGTGCTTTCAATCCGGCACCCTGTAGCTACCACTTCTGCAAAACTGGATGATGTTTGGCCCACCAGATGTGAGAAGTAAGTCTTGTCTAGAGTGTTGAAGAATATGGATGTCAACTCTTTCTCAGAAATTAGGGTTGCTACCCTGGCTGCTTGAGCTCTCCAACGCTGAGCATACTCTTTAAAAGGCTCGGTGTGTCTCTTTCGAAGACTCCCTAAATCAATCACCGAGGGGGCGACTTCAATATTAAACTTGTACTGGTCATAAAATGCCCGGGCAAGCCTTTCCCAAGTGTTAACCTGATTGAAATCTAGGTGGGCATACCAGACTAATGCGGGACCTGTAAGGCTATCCTAGAATGTCTGGATCATCAGTTGGTCATATTGAGCATATTTGCTCATTTTCCGGGCGTATAGCCTTGTGTGCATTTTGGGGCATCCAGTACCGTCATACTTCTCAAATTCTGGGGTCTTGAATTTATCAGGGTACAACTCTTCCCCGTATGCTGGCAGACTGGTGATTCCGGCTTGCTCAAAACCGTCAGGCCCCTCTATTGTTTTCATCTTATCAGCCAGCTGTTGGAAGAGTCTTTTTTCCATCTCTTTTTTCAAGTCATCAGAGGTTGGACCCTGGTTGATTCTCGGCTCATACTCAAAGACCGGGTTGAGGTGGGAATTGATTTCCTCATATTCTGGAGGCTGCCCCTCCACTGCCTTTCCTTTTCTAGCCCCTGAACGTTCTTCTTGAGTCGGTTGGGTGGTGCGAAGGAGACCAATGCTTTCAATCAGGAAGTGGACTTGTGCAGCTAACTGCTGGACCGTTTGTTCCAAGGATACAATCCTAGAGTCTGAAGCAGCGTCAGCACTTGTGTTGTTACGGTTGTCACCACTGTTTGCCATTTTTGTTCTTGAACGTGTGCAAATTGGGCTTCTGGGAGGGTTCAGTTGTTTGGGAGCTATTTTGATACCTGGCGCACATTTTTTCTTTTTAGTATAATGTATGCATGAAAATGTGATGCATGTGTCACACGGATGCTAAAATAAAGGAGCTAACAATTGATTGATGACATAATACTGAAACTTTATTTTTATTAATACTGGAAACTTTGGAGTTCGATAAAAAATAAAAAAGTACAATAGATCTATTTTCTAATTCTCTTGGTCTTCTGCTGCATAGGCGGTAGTCAATTGTGGAACTAGCCTTCTATTACAACAGAAATTTCTAATTACAACAAGAACTATGTTACAATGATAGCATTACAGGGAAATGTATCTGAACTCCATGAATAGAATAAAAGTATTACATCATCAATCAATTGTCAACCCATGACATTATGTATGCAAATAGGTAGGTTCTAACAGGTCCCCAAGCTTTATGACCTCCCGCATTCTCAGAGAAATGGATCTCAGGCCATATCGAAGCATTGGGTGGGGTAGCCTAATCAGTCCCGAATGGTAATCATATCACTTCGCCCGAAACTTACACAATGGCCCCCCGTCTTAGGGTCCAAAGATGGCCTGGGTTTGACCGTATCTACTCACACAATTGTATGCATGCAGACTCGATTACTAAAGTAAATAGCTAAATTCTACCTTTAGCTAAATCCCTGCAAGGTTAGCAATAATATGACAAATCAAAAGACATCTCTCAGAAAGGAGCAATTTGAGGAGATTCAGGCGGCTAGCCTACTAGAGAATGTGGTCCCTAGTGGAGTCGCCATCCTGTCGAGTTTAATTTTTTATTTCCCATTCCTAATCCGATCTATACTAGACCCTATGCTCATCTAATGTAGATCATCGACTTAAGTTAGGAATTTCGTTTTTTTTTTTGAGTCGCCACCCAACTGTTGTTGGGAAAGATTGAATTACGACTAATTGAGCAAATTAGTCCTAATTTGGATCACTAGTCGTCGTGATTTCCTCTTCTCGTTTTTTGTAAAAAGAGGAAAGGGGAAAACTAGAGTTTCTAAGTTTGGAGGCTAACCTATTAAAACCATAAGGTTACCACCCTAATCTCCTAAAATCTACTATATCCGGAAATGTCTTTTATTTTACTTTTGTTGTCTTTTATTGTGTTTTTTAGTGAATTATTCTAAGAAAATGATTTTTTTATTTTTTTTAAGGTTACCCCAAATGGGTGCCTACGTACCTGCTATTCAGGATCAAACAAGTCGTAGTTCGCTTTTCCTGAAAAATTTTAATGTGTTTGTGAATTTTAATTATGAAATCTCTTTTGATTTATGTTTTTACCATTTTAGTATTTTTCTAAAAATTCTAAGCCTAAGCTTGATAATCTAATTTTTTGAAAATAATAATTTTAAGGAAAAAAAAAACAATTTTGGATTTATTTAAGAAAATGATTTTTCTAAGTGATAAAAATTTCATTTTTCTATTTTTCAACTCATTTCTACTATTATAAATTTTTATTGATTTTTTATTAATTTTTATTAATTATTATTATTTTTTATTATTTTTCATAATTTTTATTAATTTTTTATTGAAGAATTTTCTCCTACATTATTTATTTATCATATTCTAGAATCTAGATTTTTATTATTCTTTTCTAATGTTTTCATCATTTTCTTTATAAATTTTTATATTTTTATTATTTATTATTATAATTATTATTTTTATTTTTATCATTCATGCTAAATTAAATCCTAAAAAAAAATCTAATTTCTAACATTTCTTCTATTTATTGAATCATAAATAACAAATAAGTAAATAAATAAATTCGAAATAAATAAAATAAAATAAATACAAAAAATCGAAAAATCTAACTTACCTGGATTCGGGTCGATGCGCGGGTTGGGTCGGGTCGGGTCGATCAGACACGGCGGCTGGGGATGCTCGTTGGCGGTGTTTCGGTGGCCTTTCGAAGTGGTTGAGGTGTCAATCCCTAGGTTTTCGGGGGTGGGAAACTCAACCGTAGCGGTGGATTTCTCCAAAAACGCCTCCTGGTGGCTGCTCGATGCTTGATCGGTGGTCGAGGGTTGAAGAACTCCAGTGAGGCTTCGATTCTCTCTTTTCCTCACTTTTGATCCGTGCTTGAGCTTCCTCCCCTCCTCCTCTATTTATAGCCGCTCAAAAACTCCTCCAGATAAGCTCAAATCTGCCGATTGGTTAAACCAATTTTTTTTCCGTTTCGGATTCGGCCTTATCTCGGCGATTTGATGTTAATCCATTGTTTTTCTGTGATTTATCTAATGGATTTGGCTTAAAATCGACAGTAATCCAAAAGATTTGAGGAAAAACGAACGATTCCGCCTTCGTCGGACCAGCTCTGGCTTCCTCTCGCGTATGTTCGGGCGAAGGAGACGATCATGCGCGAGGCGCGTGACTTCCCCTAGCCAATCATACGCTGCCACATGGCAGCTTGAGGCAAAAGCAAAAAAAATTGCACAGAGTGCTTGCGGGGGGCGGGGGGGATTCGAACTCGGGACCTCAGACCTTCCATGCGTTCTCGGGCGGACATGCGAACTAACTGAGCCGACTCAATTCTCGGTTTTATTCATTACGCAAATTGTACATATGTCTTGTATTTTTTATTTTTTTTTATCATTTTGAAATTCTAAAAATTGGTAAAAAATATTTAACTCTTTTTATTGCCATTTCTGTAATTATTTTCCAAAATTGATGTATTTTTCCTATTTATTTTATTTTTTGAATATTTTTCCTATTTTTGCTAAATTAGAAAAAAATGGAAATTAATTATGGTTGATTATTATTGATTATTAGGGCAAAAATGGGGTGTTTACAATGATCATCTCATGGCTATTGAGAACGAATCAAAAGCCGTGTGCAATGAAAAATGCAAGCACGGTGATAGAGCCATTTTATACTCAATCTTTATAGTATAAATTGTGTTAAATTATTATTGATTTTATAGAAATCATAAGGAAATGGTACTTTAATTCTATCATCGTGATAAATCAGGTTAAATGGAGTCAAGGATGCTAATTCAAGTATTTTAGAGAAGTCATCTACAACTTGGATCAAGACAAGGAATTACACCACCGGAGGAAGCACGGTTGGAGGCACGGCCATGGCGCAAACCGTGCTGCACACTGGACAAGAAGGCGAAAATGAGGACTTTCAACAGAGAGAGACACGGCTTAAGGCACGGCCGTGGTGGAAGCCGTGGGAGAAACCGTACTTGGAGCCGTGGTGGAAGCTAGACGTGCCAAGGAGAAGAAAGTGTGGAACATCAACTAGATGAAGGCACGGCTTGAAATCTAGCCGTGGGTCTAACCGTGGTACACACTGAACACGGATAAAGACTTGTAGATTATGCACAGATGAAGGCACGGCTTGAAATCTGGCCGTGTTTATAATCGTGGTACACACTGGGCGCGGTTGAAGACTTGAAGAATATGCACAGAGGATGGCACGGCTTGACCCACGGCCGTGTGGTGGGGCGTGCCAGGCAAACGAATCTTCACTTCTCGAAATCTACTTGGAAAAGGAAAGATATTTTCGTATCTTGCTAGCAAAAGATCACATGCTATCCATCTAATAATATAAATAGAGCCAACCCTAAAGGGTTAGGACAACTTTAGAACTTTAGAACTTTGGAATCTGGAATTACCTTGGAGACAAGAAGGAAACGAGGAGACAGAGCAGGCAACCGGGTTCATTATGTTTTTATTTTTATTTTTCGTTTTATTGATGAACATGAGTAGCTAAGCTACTTTTTTAGCCAAAGGGTCATAGATGTTTAATTCTCCACGAATTGTGAGGTCTAATTGACTTGTATTTATTCTATTCTTTGCTTTCGGGTATTCATATATCTTCTAATCGTTTTGTCATTATTATCTTTGTTGATTGGTATGAATAGAGCTCTTCTACTCAATTAGCAAGTTAATATATTGTCAACTAGCACGCCAAATCCGTAATTGTTTGATTGTTCTAGTCTTAGTGACGCAATAACATGTTTGGTTATAAAAGAGATGATCGAATTCATGTTATGGAGGTGTGTGATCATGTTTAAATAAGTTATCTTATAATCTACTGGCATGAATTGGTGGTCTCTCTAGATCTTAATGCTATTGATAAATTAAATCCTAAGCGCTTGTCTAGGGTTGTTTAATCAATAAGAGAAATAATTCAAAGCGCTTGTCTGAGGTTATCGAGGAAGTAAGGAGAGATAGGTTGTTAGAGCTTGTTAATAACCATAACCAGTTTATCTAGGAACAAGAATAGAGAACATTTGCATCGATGATCAATTCCTAGAATTAAACTATCTTGATTCCTTTTGCTAGGCTTTTATTAATATCCGATTTTCTTACCTTGTTTTACTTTATTTTGATTCACAAACAAACCCCCCCCCCCCCCCCCCCCCCCCCCCCCCATTTTTCTTTTCCCTTTTATTCTCCTTGAATAGAAATAAGTTTAACCAATCTCTGTGGATTCGACCCTACTCACCACTATATGCAAATCATATAATTGTCTAGGAGTAGGTTTTATTTTTGTTGGATTCGACACCCATTACACGGTTTGGGGAAGATGAAGCTGTTCCCATGCAATAGTCAAGAATTCGTGACGGTATCCAGCTGGAATAACCTATTCTTCTTGAATAACCTGATTTAGCGCCAAAGAATT
The DNA here is from genome assembly GCA_037954665.1 of Laguncularia racemosa. Lineage (NCBI taxonomy): Eukaryota > Viridiplantae > Streptophyta > Magnoliopsida > Myrtales > Combretaceae > Laguncularia > Laguncularia racemosa. Next base: position 5,524,777 of record JBBMOL010000029.1, on the reverse strand, counting down.
TCCCGCCGCTATCCTATAGTATTCATCTCTACTTGGTGATAAAGGGGGCTTCACTGCAAATACTAGCTTAGCTCATTATTGCCGAGATAATGGCCTACTTCTTCATATCCACCGTGCAATGCATGCAGTTATTGATAGACAGAAAAATCATGGTATGCAATTTTTTTGGTGAACCTTATGCATCAAAAGATGCATGTACGGCTCTTTAGGGATACACATTTTATCCTCATCAACCAACTTTATCAAGAAAGATTACTTTTTTTAGGCCAAGAGGTTGATAGCGAGATCTCAAATCAACTTATTGGTCTTATGGTATATCTCAGTATAGAGAATGATAACAAGGATCTGTATTTATTTATAAAATCTCCTGGGGGATGGGTAATACCCGGAGTAGCTATTTATGATACTATGCAATTTGTGCAACCCGATGTACCTACAATATGCATGGGATTATCTACTTCAATGGGATCTTTTATCTTGGTCGAAGGAGAGATTACCAAACGTCTAGCATTCCCTCACGCTTGGCGCCAATGAGTTTTTTAAGAAAAAAAGAATATGCCTTCACCATATGAAATAAGTAATAATAGCACGACACTTTGAATTCGATATGAGAATTTATTTTTTTCAAAACATTAAATTATATATCGAAAGAGTAGTAGATCCATCTGTATAGATATCATCATTTACATCCAGAAAGCCATATGCTTTGGAAGAAGCTTGTACAGTTTGGGCCGGGATCATTCAATACGACGGTATGAACACGATACCAAGGTAAACCCATGTAAATACCCCTTTATCAACGAATAATAGACACTATGTAACTTTATTGCATTTTTCCATCATTAACATCTCGGAAATATTCTGCCATAGTTAGGGCAGTCAAACCAACTCTCATACGAGCTCCGGGAGGTTCATTCATCTGACTGTAGACTAGAGCTACTCCCCTTTCCATTACTATTTCCACTTTCACTACAAATGTAACTATAAATGGAACGATCACTAGAATTGT